>OX337235.1:3800048-3812027 GCA_946965045.2 Epithemia pelagica
TCTTGTTTCAAATTGAGACGATACCATCCATCAGCAAAGGTATTGGTAATGACACCCATGTACCAATATGGACTTTCCCGAATGTAGCAATCGAGCCCGATACCAACCAGCCTTTTCTCAAAGGTTCTTCGATAGGTGTCTGCAAAGAATTGGACATGCGAATGCGAGCAATAATGGATATCGGAGACAGTGCCGCGACACAATGACCTTCCCTTGCAGGGACACCAATAGCTGAAGAAACCTTTTCCCGCTGCTACCAACGTCACTTTCGGGGAAGCCGATGATTCCTCGTCCATCGGCTCCAAAAGGCCAAACTATCTGTCGTTGTGCGAGGACGATTCAACGCAGGACGAGCTAACGAAGAATTCATGAACTTGGAGGATGACGCAAGAGTACCAGGCTCGTTGACGATCGAGATACTGAATAAAGGCTTGGAACGTGGCATCCATGGCTGTCTCCATGTAGTTGCAACATCGTCGGTACAGAATGAGCTATGCAGCCGATGCAAGACAGGATATACAGCTTGACTCAACAATCGACGCGACACCAATTGCAAGGCATGTGCATGACGCAATGTCTGGTATACCCAGTTCGCTAGCGCATCACGTGCCATCCATTCCATGGCAGACAAATTCTGCTCTCCACTGTCGCCATTGTGGTGCTATAACAAAGGCTTGAAGGATTTGCTCCAATGTCCCTTGTTGCGAATCGAATTCTTGATCATGTCCACATATGATGCAATCCGCATCGAATCGATAGAACTCGATCAAAACATGAGAGTGTCGAGCGCGTGCGAAAGGTCGACCATGCCTCACTCACGAGATCGACAAAATTGGACCCAGTCGTTTTTGTGGTGGTTGATGGAGTTTGTGCTGGTGGTGGTGTCGCTGTTAACTCGTGTTGGGTACTCATTGGTTCTTCTCATGTCTTGTTGACACTCAAGGCTTGACTCAAGGCTTTGCGCTTTGCCTCCACTCGCAGAAGCGAACCGCACGTTCGCGAGCTTGAGCTTGGTCCATTGTGTATTTTGCTGCAGTGCTTTTGCCAGTGCTTTGACTCCTTCATCTCCAACGTTCATTGAATCAAGCTTCAAGTGCTGCCAAACAGGATTGTTGTTCAAAGCGCGAACCAGTGTTTTCCACCCAATAGATCCAAAATCGCATTCCAAATCGACAACTTGTCGCAGGATGGATTCGTAACAGAGCATTTGCCAACATAACTTCTATTGCGTTATCCAGGGCTTTTAATACGCCACGGAATCTCAGTTCGTGACATGGAGTAGTGGGTTTGACAAATGCACGGGTGAACACTTAAATGCCCTCGTCACCGATATCCGCATGGGCGAACCACAGTCCCCGTCCCCGTTTCACTTGATTGCAAGAGGTCCGTGCAACGGTTCACATTTTTCGATAGATACTCTCCAGAGGGCTTTAGATTCGTTTTACATTATCAGTAGAGTGTGAAGAAAAGGATTCTCCGACCGATCAGAAGTATGGGATCCGAAAATGAGGGGCATTCCAAAAGATAAAGTGGAGGGGCCTGCAGAATGTAGGGGCGGATTCTCGGTTTGGGGGATGTGGTATCTTTTTCTCGATAGAATCTCGATCCATCTTTCATTCTTCCAAAGATCTTCTTATTATTACGTATGGGTTCTCCCTTGGATCCTCAGCTCTTGACTCATGTCTGGGGACGTCAAGCCTTGCTCCTTCGAAAGGCCTTTGAGGTTGACACCTTACTTCGGAATTCTTCTTCGTCGTCATCATCTTTGTCATCCTCCTCCCATTGTGGTTCGACCAATGGACGATGGACTTTCTGTGACAACAATGGAATGTGTGGTCGTCCCTATAGATCTCAAGTTCCGCTTATCAACCACCCTTCATCAAATCACATGCAGATTGCGCAACTATATCAGCACAATAGTACAACCGCATCATGGATTCTTCCATGACTTTTGACGCTCCGCTTGCCGGTGTTTCTAGCGAAAAAGACACTTGCAAGGGTCCAGTTTGGAATTTGTTTGGCATGCTGTTGTTCTTCGAATAAAAACTCGCTGGGAGACACCACAATGCGCAGTGCTTATAGGACGACCCATGACGAAAATTGCAGAAAGATGAGGAATTGGAGGAAATGGACGACAACAATGACAATGACAATAAGGACAACGACAATGACAAACAGGAACAGTCATTCAAAACACTGAGGCATTGCACCGACGACAAGCAACAACATCAGGTCGAATCACGACAAGCAAGTTCCTTCCCCGACTCAGTCGAATTCGCCACGGCCTGTGCAGTGTCGTCGCTTGTTATCGAATCGGCATTCGTTGGGAACCAACAACCAGACAGACTGTGAAGCCTTTTCATTGCAGGATTGTTGGAACGCGACACTACAGTACTCTACCGCACATTGCAACTGACATCCGCAACAACCACACACACAGACGGTGAATGGAACGAATCGCACCAATTCTGACATTTTTGTTCTGCGACTCGTGTGAGGATACCACAGTGTGGTCGCCGTGAGGTGTATTTCGGTATCCAAAAAACTTCCACGGTGCCATATTTGTCTCGCGACGAAAGCTACCCATCGCTAGTGTTCATATCCAATCATTTCGTCAAGTCGGTCGTGCTCCCAGTCCGCACCTTTCAAGGCAGCAGCAAGCACGAACCTCTCATAATACAGTGTCTCGATCCTCATCAGTTTTGCAGTCATCGGTTGGAACCATGACCACGGCACTGAAAGAACAAGCATGGGAGTCGGGACTTTTCCTTTCGGAAGAGAGAGTCGAATGGAATGAAAACGATTGGCCCCCTCTCGAAGGAGGATGGCGTTCCCATCATGCATCGGTCGTACTCGATCATACGGTCGTCGTGTTGGGAGGACTAAAACAAGAAGGTACCACCAAATCCGTTCTTGGATTGAATTTAGGAGACCCAAACAAGCAGTGGCGACAAGGGCCATCCATGAACCAGAGTCGTCGTGATTATGCCGCTGTTGTCTGCAATGGAGGCATCTACGTGATGGGAGGATTCAATGGATATTCAAGGTTGGATTGCATGGAGCGAATTGATGGCAACGATTTGCTGCAATCGTCTTTAGCAACAAACAGCGCACACGAGAGCCATTGGACGACATTAAATTGTCGCCTATCAACGGAACGAAATGGATGTTGTGCTGTTGCGGTTCACAACCGGTATATCGTGGTAATAGGCGGATGGAACTCAGTGCAAAGCTCGTCGTCGGTGGATATCATTGATACCAGCAGCCAAACTCTTTTTGCGGGGCCAATTATGAGCGTTCCAAGAGTATGTTGTTCCAGTGCGGTCGTTGGTCACCGCATCTTTGTTGTTGGAGGCTCGACAGTAGAGTATTTGGAGTTTGGAACGCCTAGTGACAACCAAGCGAGAAACGACACTCTGACTCCATTCATTTCCTCCTTGTGTGGCTGGACGACTCACTCTGATCTTGTACTTTCGGCCTCGCGAGATTCTTGTGCAGTGGTTACCGTGGGATCCTGTCTGGTGGTGGCGGGAGGACGAGGCAACTCAACGGTTGAAATCTTGGATACGATGCGCAACCGCGTGTGGGACCTCCCACCATTCAAGAATGGTCGTGAAGACTGCTCGATGGTGACTGTTGCCAATCAAGTTGCCGTGATTGGTGGATGGCATAATCCATCCTGTGCGACATTACGACTCATGGACAAGAATACGTGGTGCTTTCGTCAACTCTGTGAGCAGCCTCGGATTGAATGGTATCATGGTCTGGAAAGATTGTTCAACGAAGATGTCAATGATACATCCTGCTCCATCTCGTCGTCGATTCTGTAACGATTGAGGACCTTTGATTATTGTGATTGTGACAAAGGGAAGGATGACAGTTGAAATGTGCAACAGCTTACATGGCCAAGAGCCCGTAAACTATATCAGGTGGCCATTATAAGCTCGTGCTAAAGAGGTGATTGTGTTTATCCTTGATGGTGTTGTGAATCATATACGTTAATGAAAAGCCCTTAATCACTATATCATTAAAGAAGTGGCTTGCTCTGCCGGAAAAGACATAACAGTAGACTGAGATCAAAGAGCAACTCCTAGCATGTTACAAAGCATATGACCGCACATGAATTTCCTTCTGAAGCCATGACGTTGGTGACAGTCGGTCGGACCCATCCGCCATGGCCAGCTATCCTTGTAGTTGATTGTGGGCGACCTACTAGACAAAAGGGTTAGATCAACATGTTCGTTAGTAGAGCAGGAGGAAAAGGACAAGAAGGTGAAGCCATGTTGATCTTTGTGGACTGTGTGCCAAGATTGGGAGCCATGAAGGACAACACGTCGAAGTCGACAAGTCTCCAATGACAGAGTCTATATTGGAACCATCTTGTGTGGTGGTTGGTGGAGAAGAACGGTCATGTTTGCCCTCGTGATTGCCATTGGTGATGGTTCGTGGCAGAAGACAAACAGTCTGATAACAACAAGAGGTGGCCATTTGTAGCGAAAAAATCCTCTTGTGATTCGTGCATCAAAAATAGCATTGAACGAAAGAGGAATAACCGAGGAGGTCGGCGGCACGGGCGATCTTGGCTCTTGGAGAAAGAAAACCAATTCAAAAAGAGGCTTTCGGGAGGTGTTGATCTCATTCAATGGATGTATTGGTTGTTTTATCCATCCTGTCTGTTTCGTGGACTGGTTGCACTGGAACGGCATTGAAACTCGTGTTGGTATTACTACCAGTCGCCAGTATTCTCATTTCGGAAGTTTTATGGACATTGCCGGTCACATCACCTATGGACTCTTCGTGCAATCGGTGTGATTCGATTGCGGTCGTCATTTCCTGTGGCGTCATATTCCCCCAATCATGCAAGCCGACAAGCGACAAGTGCGTTAATATGACCCAGCTCCGAGTAGCGTGTACCCTGGCGAAAGCACGTCTCGTGCGACCCACCATAATGTGTTGGTCATGATTCGAGATGAAGCATCGTCATTCTCCTCTCCTTTGTCGTCGTTGTTGTCATTCATGCTGGGTCCAAATTCATCCGATTCGCAAAGCTCTATTGAATTGTCGCTGTTGACTCGTGTTGTTGCTGTGGGTGGTGGATGGTTCCCCCTTCTTGGAGCCACAAATTACTCGACGCGGTAAAAGTAGAGGTGGTGCTATAATGTGTCGGTCGTTTGGGTTTGCGGTGCGGGTGGCCCTTGTTCCAAATCACGAACTGGTTGTGGGAGTCGCCATTTGGTCCACCAATGATTGATGCGTCAATCGAACCATTCATTTGTTCCAATTAGTTGCGCGAAGGAGGACAAAACGGGATGCCTGTTGTGCATGTGACGAGTGTTGTTGGTGGATTGTTGCTAGAACACTTTAAGACTGGCCTATTAGGTTTGCTTTTCCCAAACTTATGATCTCCTTACTAATATTTTGTTTTCGTTATCCTAATCGTATTCTGTGTTTGTTTGTGTCCCCGTGGGAGTAAGACCTATTTCGACTCCCATTCATCTGACCTGATCCCGTACATAGTTTCCCCAGTAGTCGAATCCCAAGGCGCTAATCCCGACCGTTATAGAGGCCACAGCGCTAATCCCGACCGTTATAAGGGCGACCATCAGTCAGGCCACAATGGGTTCTAACACCCTCCCCTTGTGGCTGACTTCAATCGGCCACAAAGACCAACCCATGACGAAGAAAGGTGGGACCATCAAGATTCTTGGTGAAGAGGTCCGCAGAATTGTCGTCAGTGCTGATCCAGTTGCATTTGAGAATTCCTTCTTCCTTGAGTTCTCGAAGGAAGAACATTCGGACATCAATGTGACGTGTCCGACCACCAACTGCCCACGAATTGATGATATCTTTCCCCCCTTTGTTGTCCATTTCAAGTAGCATGGGTAGTTTCACCTTAAGCCCCATGCTGAGAATAATTTGCCGAGCGAACAACATTGTCTGCACACAGTCCACAGCAGCCACCAATTCGGCTTCCGTAACGCTCAGGGTTATGATGCTCTGAGTCTTGCTTTTCGTTTGAATAGGTGCACCGTTGAGAAACACCAAAATTCCACTAACACTCTTGCGATCGTGCTGTTTCGCGTAGTCACTGTCTGAACGGCCGCTGATCTCAAACTCGTAATCGGCTGTTCCATCCCACTGTCCCTCTGGTTTTAGCAAAAGACCGCGCTGTTTGGTTGAGACGCAGTATTCCATCAAGCGCCGCATTGCCTTATCATGCGCAAGAGAAGGTTCCTGCATGAACCGACTCAAATCTCGAACGGCATTTGAAATGTCAGGGCGACTCCATTTCATTAAGTACAACAGTTTCCCAATCCCGGACCGAACTCGAAATGTGCCCTTAGCATCCAAACGCGAACTCTCATCACCAGCTTGTAGTGTACTGTGCGGTACAGCAGGTGTTTTCGATGTACCCTCCCCCACTCCAAATTCGTCCCCAAAGCTGCGAAGAAGAACTGGTTGGGTAATTTTGACTGTGCGTTGTTCAGTACAAAATTCAATCTTGGCCCCCAAATATTCATCCAACGGTCCAATATCATCAACATCAACCTTTCCCTTGAAGATTTCACGGAAATGCATAACTCCGTCTTTATTGCCCATCAGAATTATATCGTCAATGTAGGACAGAAACAAGATAAGCCCAAATTGCGTCCAAGCAAAATACAAGCAAGGGTCGGCTTTGCTGCGATCAAAGCCCATACTCTGCATCAATTTCAACAGAAATTCCCAAAACATCTTAGCGGCTTGCTTGCATCCATAGAGCGTCTTCAACAGAAGCAACAACCAACCGTAGGGATAGAATTTCTCAAAACCTCTTGGGACTTCCATTGCCACGTTGTGTTGAGATCGAAAACCACATTTTAGAAAAGCCCCTTTAACGTCCATTAAATGAGCGTACCACCCAGCCAAAATCATCATCACAAAGGCAATTTTCACGGTGAGTTCGTTGACCACCGGTGCGAATAAATCATCACGGTCGTACGACACTCCTTCGCGTTGCTTGAAACCCCGAGCTGCCAAACGAGCACGATACTTTCCACTGGCCTTTTTCTTCATAGACCAAGTCGAATCGATGATGTCGCAATTGGGAGGCAAATCTTCTTTCCGAATGGGAACCCAAACGCCACAATCAATCATGCGTTGGTGTTCTTCATCGACTGACTTCACCCATGCATCCTTGTCGGCTTGGGCCATTGCCTCATCGAAGGTCATCACCTTGAGCTCTTTTGTGTTCGTGATGCCTTGCCCCAATCCGGCACCCACCATAGCCAATTCTTCATCCATAAAGCTATCGGCATCAGAGTCCAATGCCTGAAGGGCATGGTAGTAATTCTGTTCTGCTTTGGACAACACGACTTGTCCAATTTCAGCAATCAACCGTTGTGGTGCTCGTACGGTACGACCTGTTCGCGTCGTCGTTGTTTCATCAGGCTCCGGAATCACAATATTCCGCACTGGAGCCGTGGATTCGTCATTGCCTGTGCTCATGTTCACCTCAGGCATCGGATCATCCGGTTCATATTCATTGTTGGAGTTGTTATCGTCCACATTGCCGTCGTTTCCGCCATGGTCGTCTTGGCCATCGTTTTCGCGACCACTTCCGCGACTCTCCCCGTGATTCGATGCAGCCTCAGCATCCACGACTGGATTGGTTTGTAGTTCCTTGGCATTAGGAGGTTTCTTGTAGTATAGCCGCTTTAGCCAAGTCACGTCGCGTGATTCCCGAACACGACCCGTTTTGGGATCAAACATCCGATAACAGTCACCCGGATGATTACGTGCATACCCAACGAAGAAACAATGTACTCCTTTGTCCATCAATTTCGGGGAAGTTTTAGTCTTGATCTTGACCGTTCCGGCTTCCCCCCATACTCGCAAGTGTTTCGCGAACGTTGGCACTTTCCCCCAAATGTGTTCGTATCGAGTCGCAGATCTTCCCCCATGATCCACAACAACCAAGCCGTCCAAAAGCGTTGCCGTCATGCAAGCCTCGTGCCACAACTTGAAGCGGATTTCGATGGGGATATTAGCACGGTGCATCTTCGCACGTGCTCGATTCATCACGGTAGCAAATCCCACCTCAGCGATAGAATTCTGCTGGGGTGTATCACGGGCAGTGAACTCGAAATGGATTCCAAGCTGCCACTTTTCATTTTGACACCGTTTCTGCAAGGCCTTGTTCTCGCCTGCATTGTCCAACCGAAGGTGAGTGATGGACACACCATGTTGTTTCATCAATGCCATTTTCTCACATGTGTCCTCTGGCATCTCATCTTTCGCATCATAGAACTCGGAAAGCTTGAGCTGGACTTTTGGATGGACCACCAAGATCCTCCACTGCGGCTTCGACGGAATTGGCATGTCTGGCTTCTTCTTGATCGAGGCCATGTCGAGGTAAGCACGAAGTTGTTTCTCGTCATCGTGTTCCCTGTCATCTTCTCCGTTCTCATTTCGCGGCAAGTTCTTCTGTTTTGCCTTTCCAGCTGCGCAAGCTGCACATTTTGGCATCGTTGTCTTGGTGAGTTTCCATCCAAGTTTCTTGGCTGTTTCGATTACCGCTTTCTCTCCGATGTGACCCAGTTTCTCATGAGCCTGTTCCATTGTCATCTTGATTTGTTCTTCACTTGTCGCTGCGTTTCCCAACTCGGTCCTTTCAAAATACGCGGCAAAAATCACTCCCTTGGGCGTTTGGATCTTGATATCAAAGATGATTTCTTGCCCATTCTTGGTAAGTCGGATTGACTGTTTGTCTCCTTCCAATTTCCATCCACTCATCTGCATTTTTGTGATGCTGAACAGGTTGAATCCACCGCTTGGAACCACGCTTACGTCTTGCATCTTCACACGGTTGAGCGCGTTTCCATTCTTGTCGTGTAACACTCCAGGTAAGTTGCCAACTTCCACGACCTTTTCTGTTTTATTGTTGCCCATGGTGATCCCTTTCTCATCATGTTGTTTCTTCACATCAACCATTCCGACGCGAAACGGAGTCATATGCGTCGTCGCTCCTGTGTCTGCGATCCATACATTCGGATCTGTCAGGAGACTTTGGATGGCTGGGAATTCCATCTCTTTCGCCATACCAGCACAGCAGATCTCCCTGTCAACTTCATCTTCATCGTCATCGGATACAACAATCAACGAGTCGTCGACGCTTTCATCGTCCTCTTCACCCAACAAACTGATCCAATCGAGGTCTTCATCGTCGTCTCTTGTCTCTTCGTCGTCGGTGTCGCTCACGATCTCGTGATCGAGTACCGAATCGGGAAGTTCTTCGTATTCGTTGTGTTCATCCTCGTCATCGGTGTCCAACCACACCATGTTCCGAGGGATCAATTGAGGTAAGTCGACCGCACAAGTGATGTTTTCAACGCTGCCTTCGCCATCCGTCTCACCACTGTCCTTTGCCACTTTGCCATGCTCCTCGACCTTGTACCATTCGGGCCTCTTGTCTTTGTTCTCTGGTTTTATCCAGCAGTCTGCGGCCTTGTGCCCGACCTTTCCGCAATGATGGCACTTGCCCTTGAATTTGTAAGTCTTCTTACCGTCACCTTTCCCACTTTTCTTGCTTGACTTGGACTTTCCTGACGTTGAACCTTGTTTGTCTCCAGCTGCGAGACCAATCTCGTTGTCTTCGTCTCCGTCGTCTTGCAGGAAATTCTTGGTGCGCTGACCATAAAGTGCACGCCAGTGCAACCGCATAACGTCTTCGATGTGGTCCGACGTCAATGTTGAACCCCGCTGGCGTTGTTCCGACACAATAATCGACTGGTATTCTCGCGGAGCTGCTTCAATCGCAATTGCAATTTTCTCCTCATCATCAACCGTCACGTTGAACATATTTTCAATCTGCCCAATTTGGCTGAACAGAGTAGTCGGATCTTCTTTCTTGGTCATGGCCACTTTACCCAACAACCTTCGCATCTCGATCTTCGATACAGTGTCTGTCGGCTTGAATCTCTTGTGCAATGCAGCAATCACCTTCCAGGCCAAACCATCGGGCCATTCATCCGTCTGAGCTTCAGTCAACATTCGGATCATTTGAGGGCTCGTCATCGCAAGGTTCAAGGCACAAAAGGCTGCCGCATTCTTCTTCTTGGCCAAAGCTTGTTTTCCAGCCACCGTTGTATCGGTATCAAGAGGTGAATCATCCCGCAAAGGCAAGTCAGTGTCAGGCCCATCTTTGCTGATCGCCGACTTGAATCCATGCGCAACTGCATATGAACGAAAGTTCATGAACCAAACTTGGAAATTTTCGTGCTTTCCATCGAACGTTTGCAAACGTAGGTGCTTCAGTGATAAGTCGTCTACCGTAGCCATTGTTGTCTTGAGCGATCTCCTTTCGCTTCGAAGCGTGCTAGAACACTTTAAGACTGGCCTATTAGGTTTGCTTTTCCCAAACTTATGATCTCATTACTAATATTTTGTTTTCGTTATCCTAATCGTATTCTGTGTTTGTTTGTGTCCCCGTGGGAGTAAGACCTATTTCGACTCCCATTCATCTGACCTGATCCCGTACATAGTTTCCCCAGTAGTCGAATCCCAAGGCGCTAATCCCGACCGTTATAGAGGCCACAGCGCTAATCCCGACCGTTATAAGGGCGACCATCAGTCAGGCCACAATGGGTTCTAACAATTGTCAAAACGTGAAAGTGACTATCCAACTGCGCGTCTCAACTCGAAAGAGGATCTGTCGTCACGGCAGCGCACATCCCATGTTCTTCATCGTCCTCCTTGTCAAGTAAACAACGACAGATGTCACCAGGAAGAAAACTCTCACCACAATAGTACTCAGAAACGATCCATTTGACCGATCAATGATGTAAAGGCAAAAACACCACACAAAGATAATAGATGGATCACACTGAGGGGCGTGTCATGTAGTTTATGTGCGATTTATGATGTCGCTTTGTGGTCGCGCATATTTTCGTCGCAGAAAATGAAACCACTGGCGCGCGGTCCCACTCTAACGCCAGGCAAGCCGTCGACCGACGCGCCCGGCCTGAACAACAGGCGTTCTTGCTCTGGCTCCGCAGTCAGTCGCAGTTGCCCATACACAGTTTTTGCACCACACAAACGACAATGGGGACAATGGACTCGTCCATAATTATCTCAAGTTCCAATTTCCATCCAACCATCATCATCATCATCATCATCATTACATGCATTGCACAACTGCAGCAATCGTATCGGAAACCTGTCGCTGCTTGTCGTAAAACACACCGAACCAAGTTGTAATGGTCCATGCACCAAAATAGCAAGCCATGTTGCGACACGTCAGCAGCACGACCCTGGTACTTTGTATTGTATTGCTGGGTTTCTACAGCGTCGTAACCGACCTGAGCCAGTGCCACTACTACATCGACATGCACCAATCATGCTGGACTTCGAGGCGTTCCACCATCGTCGTGTTCATTCATCAATAAGTGCAAGAAGATGAAAGGTCCAAGCATTGGAGCAATCTCGTCTCTCAAGTGACATGGCCATGTTGTCCGTGTCACAAAAACCATATGATCGCAGTGTGGAATCGCACGGGTGGAACTTTTGTCAATGTTGCAACACCAACACGGCCAATGACATTTCGTCGACAAATGCATTAACAAGTAGCAGGATGGAACAACAACAGGTCGAATCGCTGTGGACAACGAACAACTACCGACATGTAAACTGTCTACTTCAAGCAAAAGTTCTTTCCCGACTCTCCATGTCTCCATCCAGGGCCTGTGCAGTGTCGTCGCTTCTCCGTCGACTCGGCATTCGTTGGGAACCAACAACCAGACAGACTGTGGAACGTTTTCATTACATGATTGTAACACGGCACTACAGTACTCTACCGCTCATTGCAAGTGGCATCCGCAACCACCTCAAACTGACGGAAATAAATCGCACCACAATTCTGTAATTCTTGTTCTGCGAGTCGTGTGAGGATACCAGAACGTGGATGTCTGTTTCGCCGTGAGGTTTATTATTTCGGTATCC